>OX940789.1:72775904-72801036 GCA_954870985.1 Trifolium fragiferum | reverse complement strand
CCAACTCAAAATCCTCCAATGAGATTTATAATACAAAAAAACTTGTGTTTCAATATCAATTTTTTTCCATGGTCAATTATATGTTGTCATTTCCAGAGTTATTATAAATGTGTTAAAGATATTGCTAACCAATGTTAAAGAAGAAGATACAAAGTTAGCTTCAAATGAGGTGTATAAATAAGTATTTTTAAATGCATAAACACATATTTGATATCCTCTACTGTTACTATTATTTTGATAATACCTATTGTTTCAATTATAAATTTACTATCTCTACAAATAATTTTTTGACGTTATATTCCATGAAAATAGGAAAATCTGGGGGCACATAAACCAAAATCCAATCAAACCACACAGTAAACCCAAATGGGTATTCAAACAGTCTAAATAAAACAAAAGTGCTCTAAAAAAACCCAAAGAGATGGTACACACACCACAAGCGCAACCAAATGAACACGTGTACGGGGACAAAACCAAAAGCTAAAGTGTTGTGCTAAGCAAAAAAATATTGTACTAATAACCACTTGCGATAAATCACAACAAGCATTCAAGACATTTTCAATCCAAATGGTCTCACGCCAAACATATAGAATGACAAAAACAACACAGACGCTTCGAAGTTAATCACGAGGATGGATACATATATTAAGAAGACATTGAAGTGTTGGAGGCAAACCCAAAACATCGAAACGTACAAATCTCAACAGATCTTAAACAATCTTAGAATCTAAGAACATTAACGAAAACCAAACACGACAACAATCGTATGCATCGAACCAAAACTAAACAAAATCATCTCCAAACCACTAAAACTCGCAAAACCAGTATCTATGAATAGACGCTCGAAGAGTTTTAAGATCAGTTCAAACCACTACATTAGAATGGTGGTTTAACCAACTATTGTCGAACAAACAACCGCAATTGTGTAATGAACAAAAGAACCAGAGCAACCAAAATAGTGGCTCTCCTCCAATCTTTCCAATACCAAAGCAACCAAACTCAAAAGGGACAAATAATCACCATAACGACGGAAACAACCACAACAATAAGAAGCCCCCTATGGCGGCTCCGGTTGAAAAAATCAACCTTAGGGTGCGAGACCCATCTAGGTTAAATGGTCGAGTTGCAAAATTGTCGGTATTGATTAGAGCAATACAACAACAAATGTTTGTGCATATTCTCTTTTGTCTCGTTTTGTGCTTCAGCCATGTCGAACGGAAAGAAAAGTTCAAGTTGCCAAAAGATTTAGATGAAAAATATTAGCAATGAGCGAAACCTTTAAATAACTTTTTCGAAGTGCGGTAGAAGGCTCTTCAAGAAAGCTAGTGAACTTTGCACTCTTTGTGGTGCAAATGCTGCTTTCATTATGTTTTCAGCATGTGATAAAGTATTTTCCTTTGGTTACCCTAATGTTGATGCAGTCAAAGATCGTTATCTCTTGCAGGTCCCACATCAAAACAATGGTACCATTTAGTTTATTGAGGCTCACCCAAGGAATTGAGTGGTACCATTATTTTAAGTTAGGACCTGCGAGAGATAACGATCTTTGACCGTATCAATATTTGGGTGCCCAAAGGAATATAATTTATCACCACCGAAAAATACAATGAAAGCATCATATGCATCTCAAAGACTGCAAAGCTCACTAGCATTCTTGAAGAGCCCACTACGACTCTTCAAAAAAGTCCTTTAAAGGATGCTCTCGTTGTTTATGTTTTTCATCTCAATCTTTTGGCGACCTAGACATATCCTTCAATTTGACATGGCTGAAGCACAAACAGGGAGAAAGGAGAACTAATGGGTGGATGTGTTTGTAACACCTTCTTCACAAAATGAGAGATTGAGTTATATGACAACTCTACTCCCTTTATCACCAATCTAACCTAATCTTCAAAAGACCAATATGCCCTCTTCTCACTAACCTAAGCCCATTAATACAAAAGCCCAATTCTTTACTATTCTCTTATTCTATTTATTAACCCAAATAACCATATGTTCTTTACTACTTCCTTTTTTAGCACAACAACACATAATTAATCACTAACCAAATATAAAATAACTATAAAATGCTAATAATTCTAATTAACTCTAATTAATAAATTTGGGTCGTTACATAAAGCCCTTTCGAGCCAACAGCCCATCGACCAAACTCCATAAGGATCCAAACCAAAAAGCCCAAATTGAACCAAGAGAATTGATATGGCTTCACATGTGATGACATGAATTTCTGTAGTATTTTAGATAGTATATTAGCAAATAAAGTACTCAAGACAAGCCCGAATACGATGAAAACCTGAATAATCGAAGCAAAGCACTAATAGGAGCAAGAATACAAGAAAATACCGAGAGAGAGAGAGAGAGAGAGAGAGAGAGAGAGAGAGAGAGAGAGAGAGAGAGAGAGAGAGAGAGAGAGAGAGAGAGAGAGAGAGAGAGAGAGAGAGAGAGAGAGAGAGAGAGAGAGAGAGAGAGAGAGAGAGAGGAAATCCACTGTGATTAGAAATATTTCTATCATATTCGATTTTGAGTATGGGTTAAGTTGGTTTATCTTTGTTCCAATATGTTTCAAATTAATATAAATGACAGATTTGATAATGAAGTAGTCTATCCAACTCAAAATCCTCCAATGAGATTTATAATACAAAAAAACTTATGTTTCAATATCAATTTTTTTCCATGGTCAATTATATGTTGTCATTTCCAGAGTTATTATAAATGTGTTAAAGATATTGCTAACCAATGTTAAAGAAGAAGATACAAAGTTAGCTTCAAATGAGGTGTATAAATAAGTATTTTTAAATGTATAAACACATATTTGATATCCTCTACTGTTACTATTATTTTGATAATACCTATTGTTTCAATTTTAAATTTACTATCTTTACAAATAATTTTTTGACGTTATAGTCCAAGAAAATACGAAAATCTGGGGGCACATAAACCAAAATCCAGTCAAACCACACAGTAAACCCAAATGGGTATTCAAACAGTCTAAATAAAACAAAAGTGATCTAAAAAACCCAAAGAGATGGTACACACACCATAAGCGCAACCAAATGAACACGTGTACGGGGACAAAACCAAAAAGCAAAAGTGTTGTGCTAAGCAAAAAAATATTGTACTAATAACCACTTGCGATAAATCACAACAAGCATTCAAGACATTTTCAATCCAAATGGTCTCACGCCAAACATTTAGAATGACAAAAACAACACAGACGCTTCGAAGTTAATCACGAGGATGGATACATATATTAAGATGACATTGAAGTGTTGGAGGCAAACCCAAAACATCTCCAAAACAATCTTAGAATCTAAGAACGTTAACGAAAACCAAACACGACAACAATCGTATGCATCGAACCAAAACTAAACAAAATCATCTCCAAACCACTAAAACTAGCAAAACCAGTATCTATGAATAGACGCTCGAAGAGTTTTAAGATCAGTTCAAACCACTACATTAGAATGGTGGTTCAACCAACTATTGTCGAACAAACAACCGCAATTGTGTAATGAACAAAAGAACCAGAGCAACCAAAATAGTGGCTCTCCTCCAATCTTTCCAATACCAAAGCAACGACAACTCAAAAGGGACAAATAATCACCATAACGACGGAAACAACCACAACAATAAGAAGCCCCCTATGGCGGCTCCCGTTGAAAAAAACCAACCTTAGGGTGCGAGACCCATCTAGGTTAAATGGTCGAGTTGCAAAATTGTCGGTATTGATTAGAGCACTACAACAACAAATGTTTGTGCATATTCTCTTTTGTCTCGTTTTGTGCTTCAGCCATGTCGAACGGAAAGAAAAGTTCAAGTTGCCAAAAGATTTAGATGAAAAATATTAGCAATGAGCGAAACCTTTAAATAACTTTTTCGAAGTGCGGTAGAAGGCTCTTCAAGAAAGCTAGTGAACTTTGCACTCTTTGTGGTGCAAATGTTGCTTTCATTATGTTTTCAGCATGTGATAAAGTATTTTCCTTTGGTTACCCTAATGCTGATACTGTCAAAGATCGTTATCTCTTGCAGGTCCCACATCAAAACAATGGTACCATTTAGTTCATTGAGGCTCACCCAAGGAATTGAGTGGTAAGATTATTTTAAGTTGGGACCTGCGAGAGATAACGATCTTTGACCGTATCAATATTGGGGTGCCCAAAGAAAAATACTTTATCACCACCGAAAAACACAATGAAAGCATCATTTGCATCGCACAGACTGCAAAGCTCACTAGCATTCTTGAAGAGCCCACTACGACACTTCAAAAAAGTCCTTCAAAGGATGCTCTCGTTGTTTATGTTTTTCATCTCAATCTTTTGGCGACCTAGACATATCCTTCAATTTGACATGGCTGAAGCACAAACAGGGAGAAGGGAGAACTAATGGGTGGATGTGTTTGTAAAATTAGAGTAAGAAATTATACAATGAAATGATATGTGAAGGGGTCATTTTATAGCCAAAATATTTGTGAAGGGGTGATTTTAAAATGTTGCAACTTTTTTCTAGATTAAACTAATTTCCGAATAAAGTGATTTTAATCAAATCTTATTTTTCATGATTTATATGGTATGCAATTCAATGTAAAAAATTAACGCTCTTTTTCTGATTTGTATACTCCTTCCGTATCTATTAATAAGACCATTTTCAAAAAAGTTTATTACGAAATATATGACCCTGCACAATTTTTTTAGATATGTTTATAACACTTTTGCAAATATATCCCATATTAATACCACCAATTTGCATTGGTATATGAAAAATAATCATGTTCAATACATTAACTTTTCAAACCCGAACTTATAATCTTGGGGACAATTGTAAAATATATTTGTGTAACTTTTATTAATACTAATTTATCTCTTCGTCAATCATTTAAAAAATAAGTTTAATGTGGTTGTCACTTTTCTAAAATATTATTATTATTACCATGGAATAAATTTAAATTATGAAAAAGAAATATTATTCTAGTTAATTATAAAATATTATAATTTAAAAAGTAAACACATAAATCTATAAATAAATTAATATGTTAAAGTAGTAATTATTTTTAATTTATTTTATTTTGATAAAATGATCATTTTTATTTATTATTAAGAATTAATTTAAATAATTTCTAAACTAATTTTTACATAAATATTTACTCTATATTGATTTATTAATTTGTCTTTGAACGTACTTGGGTTACTAATTAATACGATTTTTCTTTAGAAATTAAGAGCATCTAGACATCAAGAGGAAATTAGACATTCCAACAAAGTTGGCACCCTTAGTTACCCCTATCCTATGCTTATAACTAAAAAATATATTAATAAAATGGGAAAAATATATATACAATTGGAGGGACTAGGCCTTATCCAAAGCAGAATAAGAGAAAATAGGGCACCTTTGAATATGGTATTATAGTTGGCACCATCGCTATTTGCCTGTATGTTTTTTCCAAGTGTGGAAAAAAACAAGAGAGGGGGGAGTGAGGGGTGAATTGTGTTATCTAAAAACTATTTCAAAATACTTCACTAACTTAAAATGAGTTTTAGAAAGTATGGATGAACACTTGATATACAATCAGAGTTGTTTATAAAATACAAAAGAAATTTGAATTAAAAGTGTTTGACAAATTTTTCAAAGAGTCAAAACTTTCGAGATTTGTGTACGCGTATTGAATAGTAGTCATTTCTTTAAATGAGGTGTTCTATATATAGAGAGAGATTTGAAGATGACCGTTGCAGAGAAGATAAAGTAGTCAGCTTGAATAATACAATTATTTGTAATGGAATTTGATTCTTTGGCAAGAGAAGAAATTCAATACCACTACTTGTCCTTAATCAAATGACGCTCCACCATTTTGAGTAAGAATAGTACAATTGTACAATTTGCTCCACTAAAGGATAACGATAATGTTCTATGATTATTTCTTAATCATGTGAATGTCAGAGCCCTTTTTGGTTAGTCGATGCCAAAACAAAGCAATGGATTCGACCACCAACAATGAGAGTTTGAGACTAAAGTACTAAAAGCAGTCTCAATTAATTTACAACCACTCTCTTACCTTCTTAAGTTGATTCTTTACTCCTTCTTTTCAAACCTCTACTCCTCCTTTCTCTTCTTTCTTCACTTTTTCTTTCTACCACCCTCTTCACAAAATGAGAGATTGAGTTATATGACAACTCTACTCCCTTTATCACCAATCTAACCTAATCTTCAAAAGAACAATATGCCCTCTTCTCATTAACCTAAGCCCATTAATACAAAAGCCCAATTCTTTACTATTCTCTTATTCTATTTATTAACCCAAATAACCATATGTTCTCTACTACTTCCTATTTTAGCACAACAACACATAGTTAATCACTAACCAAATATATTATAACTATAAAATGCTAATAATTCTAATTAACTCTAATTAATAAATTTGGGTCGTTACATAAAGCCCTTTCGAGCTAACAGCCCATCGAACAAACTCCATAAGGATCCAAACCAGGAAGCCCAAATTTGACCAAGAGAATTGATATGGCTTCACATGTGATGACATGAATTTCTATAGTATTTTAGATAGTATATTAGTAAATAAAGTACTCAAGACAAGACCAAATACGATGAAAACCTGAATAATCGAAGCAAAGCACTAATAGGAGCAAGAATACAAGAAAATACCGAGAGAGAGAGAGAGAGAGAGAGAGAGAGAGAGAGAGAGAGAGAGAGAGAGAGAGAGAGAGAGAGAGAGAGAGAGAGAGAGAGAGAGAGAGAGAGAGAGAGAGAGAGAGAGAGAGAGAGAGAGAGAGAGAGAGAGAGAGAGAGAGAGAGAGAGAGAGAGAGAGAGAGAGAGAGAGAGAGAGAGAGAGAGAGAGAGAGAGAGAGAGAGAGAGAGAGAGAGAGGAAATCCACTGTGATTAGAAATATTTCTATCATATTCGATTTTGAGTATGGGTTAAGTTTGTTTATCTTTGTTCCAATATGTTTCAAATTAATATAAATGACAGATTTGATAATGAAGTAGTCTATCCAACTCAAAATCCTCCAATGAGATTTATAATACAAAAAAACTTATGTTTCAATATCAATTTTTTTCCATGGTCAATTATATGTTGTCATTTCCAGAGTTATTATAAATAATGTGTTAAAGATATTGCTAACCAATGTTAAAGAAGAAGATACAAAGTTAGCTTCAAATGAGGTGTATAAATAAGTATTTTTAAATGTATAAACACATATTTGATATCCTCTACTGTTACTATTGTTTTGATAATACCTATTGTTTCCATTTTAAATTTACTATCTTTACAAATAATTTTTTGACGTTATAGTCCAAGAAAATAAGAAAATCTAGGGGCACATAAACCAAAATCCAGTCAACCCACACAGTAAACCCAAATGGGTATTCAAACAGTCTAAATAAAACAAAAGTGATCTAAAAAACCCAAAGAGATGGTATCACACACCACAAGCGCAGCCAAATGAACACGTGTACGGGGACAAAACCAAAAAGCAAAAGTGTTGTACTAAGCAAAAAAATATTGTACTAATAACCACTTGCGATAAATCACAACAAGCATTCAAGACATTTTCAATCCAAATGGTCTCACGCCAAACATATAGTGAAATTTTTGTGGCAAGTGTCAGATGTGCAGCACGATGTGTACACTTTAGGAATCGTACGATGTGTAGCCTAATGTGTCAACATCGTGGACATGCTGAACTTGATGAACAAGTAAACAATATAAAGTGCATGAAACAATAAACACACAGAGTTTGTTAACCCAGTTCGGCACTTATAACAAGCCCTATTCTGGAGGATACCAATCCAGGGATGAATCCACTATGGTAGTATCAATTCAAAGCTAAACTCCCCCGTTTACAACTTCTCACTTAATCACTACCCGTGCTAATCCTACCTAGGAACTCCTAGATATGAGAACCTCTGCTCACTCCCCCTCAACCTTACCCAGTAAGGATTTACTAAACAAACTCAATTGGAGACACACTCCTAGACAAGCAAAGCACTCGTACCTAAAGGTTTAGAGTGTTGCGCAATCTAACTCCTTGCTTCAAAGCTTTGGAGAAAGACGACTAGAGATTACAACTCTATAAACTCAGTCCTTACTTGTATCAAAACTATGATCCAAGTGAAGGCTCACAAATAACAAAGAACAACTAAAGAACTAAAACCCTAAGACTCAATTTGTAGACTTAGCTTCTTGATTTCAGTTGATGAATAATTAGTCTTCAGTCTTCCTTTATATAGAACAAGCTTCATGGGCTTTGACGAGTTGGCCTTCATAAATTTTCCCTTTAGATTTATTTGATCATAATCTTTTAATTGTTTGTTTCAAATCTTTTTGATCAAAGTCGGCCAATAAAATAAAACAGAACCATGAAAGATTACTCCCCTTTGTATTAAAGTACCTTCCAAGTACTCCCCCTAAATATCACATCTCCTATAGGCTTCTTCAGAATGCATGACCTAGTAGAGATATGTACAGATGTTTTAAACCTGACTTCTTCAGAATGCATGACCAAGTTAAAACTTCATAGATGTGTCAAACATAAAAAAAAAAAAAAAATCTTCAAGTGGACTTCTTAAGAATGCATCACCCAGTTGAAAATGTACAGATTAAGTGTTCAGAAAAACATGCTTTAGAAAACTAATTCTTCAAAAAATTTGTTGAGAAAACATTTGAAGAAAAATAAGCATGTATGCCAGATGTGTAGTCAGATGTGCACACATCACAATTTGCTGCAGTTAAGACTTCAAAGAATTGTTCATTTTAATTTTTACTCCCCCTTTTTAGCCAAAATTTTGACAAATAAAGTCAAAAACATAGAGAGTAAATGAAAACACCATAGAATGCAGATAACATAGATGTAGAGATGATGGTGCATGAACAGTAAAAGGCACTCAGGCCATTAATAGTGCAACAAGTACATAACAGGCACACATAGGTGCTACAGAAATCCAGGGCACAACCCACAAATACAAGCAAAATAAAGGAAATACTGAATACAGGGAAATATTAATGAATTACAAAAATTCAAATATCCTTGCTCCCATCAGTTTCCTCAGCCTCAGAGTCATTGGGCTCCTCCTCCTCCAATTCCTCATCCTCAGCCATTGTTTGCTCATCCTGAAGCTCCAATCCAGCAATGACTGCTTCCAGCTTGGTCTTCTTCTCATCTAGAGCCTTACAAGTCTCCCTTAAAGCAGTAATCATGTCTTTCCTAGACATTGCACCAGTTGAGCTGGATGTGCCCACATCAGGAGTCACATTAGACTGCTTGAGACTAAAAGATATAACAGACTCTCTTCTGCAAGACAGATCATCCTTGCCCAGAACATCAGGTCTCTGGCTCAATATGATTCCACACAGCAGGGAGGGAAAAGCAATGGGTAATTTAACAGCTAGGGTTTTTGCATGCTTGACAGCCTGGTCAAAAATATAAGTACCAAAATCATAGTGAATTTTGTTACCTACAGTATAGATGAATCTAGCCAAACATGTAGCCACATCACAGTTGTGTGTGGTTGGTACCCAATTAGCAGCAGCAATCCTGTTGAGGATGTTGTAGATTGGAGTGAGCTTGCTTGCTTGGAGCTTCCCTTTCTTAGGCCAGGACTTGACCTTTCCACCAGTGATGGCCTTAATGATGTAGTTGTCATTGGCTTCCATCTCAGCATAGGGCTCTTCACTTCTGCCCAAAAACTTGTTGATAACAGCAGGAGAGAAATTAATTTCTTTTCCTCTCACAAAGACAGTCTGGTACTCCTTGTCCAGAGGATTGTCACACCCAGTAGGGATATTTACCAAGAATTCCTTGACCACTTTCTCATAGCAGTCACTCAGCCCTGTCACAGTCTTCATCAAGCCAGCATGCTTGATCAGCTTCATAACCTCCTTGCACTGCAAGGCTTCAGCACTGAGCTCTCTCTCCAGAGCTAGTCTTCTGTGAGCAATGTACTTCCACTTACCAGCATTGTCAGGGTTGTGGAAGGAAATAAGATCAATGGGGACATATGGAATTCCCTGAGGAATCTTTTTCTTCCCATAGCTCTTCTTCACAGCAGACTCGATGTGGACCACATCAAGCTCCACATTCTGCTCCTCAGCAGATTCTTCTTCAGACTCACTGATGTGAGCTACATCCTGCTCCATATCGTACTCTGAGTCAGTTGTGGGTGCCTCTTTTCTTTTCTGAGTCTTCTTCTTGGTAGGTGGAACCACAGCTTTACTGTATCCCTTCTTGGGACCATACATCACTTGCCTCTTGACAGGCTTCTTCTTCTTAGTAGCAGCAACAGGAGAATCACTTACAGTAGCAGGACCTTTACCACTTCTAGTCCTTCTTGCAATACTATCTTCAACAACCTTCTTCAAAGGGATGTCAGAATCATAGTCTTCTACATCCACAATAGTAGTGTCTCCATCAGCATCCTTGTCAGAAGGATTAGAGTCTTCCACATCTTCAGAGCCCTTGGCTTCTTCACTCTGGTCAATCTGATTGTCATCCTTGGGTTCTTCAACCTCATCAGGTTGATCTTCTTCAACAATTTCCTGTTCAGGAGAATCAGGAATGACAGGTGTTTCTTCAAATACAGGAGTTTCTTCTTCATTAGCATGAGACTCTTCTACTCCTTGTGGCAATGATGTGCCAACAATTTTCACAACATTAGGCTCTTGCAGGGCCTTGAGCACAGAGTCAATGATCTTCTAGATTAAAATAATTTCCGAATCAAGTGATTTTAATCAAATCTTATTTTTCATGATTTATATGGTATGCAATTCAATGTAAAAAATTAACGCTCTTTTTCTGATTTGTATACTCCTTCCGTATCTATTAATAAGACCATTTTAAAAAAAGTTTATTTTGAAATATATGACCCTGCACAACTTTTTTAGATATGTTTATATCACTTTTGCAAATATATCCCTTATTAATACCACCAATTTGCATTGGTATATGAAAAATAATCATGTTCAGTACATTAACTTTTCAAACCCGGACTTATAATCTTGGGGACAATCGTAAAATATATTTGTGTAACTTTTATTAATACTAATTTATCTCTTCGTCAATCATTTAAAAAATAAGTTTAATGTGGTTGTCACTTTTCTAAAATATTATTATTATTACTATGTGTTGGGTTTTTAATGTTGGCTTCATTTTGCAAAAACAAGATGCTAGTCTAAAGGTGGTGACAGATGTGGTAACATATGTCAGCAACACTGCCAGCGGATGCCAGCTGGACTTGGAACCCTAGTACGCGCCTTTCAGCGCGCCGCTTTTTCTTTGAACCCTAATTTCTTTGTTTCAGGTTTAACTTGCGCGCCAAGACAAAGGGAATCACCCTAATTGCTGAAGCTATATTCTTAAAATATGTGACAATATATTTTTAAATCAAATCTTTAGGTTCAAGGATTATTTTTGGAACAGATCAAGAGACGCGTTTTCAACAAGGATTTTGAAGCCCAAGCATTACTTGTAGTCCAAGCAGCTCAGGACTATAAATATATGAAGACCAAGACCTAATTCTCTAAGAGAGTCAAGCCGTATTTGGTTTTAGGGTTTAGAGTGTCAAAATCGAGTCTCTTTGTTAGCCTTTCGTGCATTTCATTGAAGCATGCTTAGGACTGTGTTTATTGAGTTGTAATGTTACTATCTCTGAAGCTTTGAAGCAAAGAGTTAGTGAGTCTAGCACTTGAAGCCTTTAGGTAAAAGTGTTTAGGTGTCTAGGAGGGTGTCTCCAAACAACCATTCATTGGAAGTGTGTTTTATACCCCGGTAGGTGTATGACGGTGTGGAGTAGCATCGTTGTTAAGGAAGTGACCTGGGCTGGTCATATCTAGGTTAGGCCTAGGTAGAGTTTGCACAGATAGTGATTGAGTGAGGAGGGTTAACGGGTAGTTAGACTCTGAATCAATACTATTATAGTGGATTCATTCCTGGATTGGTATCCCCCAGATTAGGAGCAGTTGCGTCCGAACTGGGTTAACAAACAACGCGTGCAATTTACTTTCTGCCTTTAATTATTGCATTATCATTTGTTCAGTTAACTCTCGTGGAGACAAACGTGGTAACATCTGTCTCCCAGTCTAACGTTGTTGCGACAGGTGTTAGCACATCTGCTATTACATCTGTCTACTGGTAGTGCCGGAATTTCAATTGGCATCAGAGCAGGCACCCTGCCTGTACTTGGGTGAGATCCAGGGGATACTTTCTAGCAAACATGGACAAGGAAGGAGGTCTCGTTAACAGGCCACCTCTGTTAGATGGTACCAACTACGACTATTGGAAAGCTAGAATGTGTGCTTTCTTGAAATCTCTTGATGGTAAGACTTGGAAGGCTGTTGTTACAGGATGGAAACAACCTATGGTGGTTGACAAAGATGGGAAAGTGACGGCTAAGCCAAAACCAGAAGGAGAATGGTCAAAGGAAGAAGATGACATGTCAGTAGGAAACAACAAAGCCCTAAATGCCATATTTAATGGGGTTGACAGGAATATGTTCAGACTTATCAAGCAGTGCACTGAAGCTAAAGAAGCATGAGAGATTCTGAAGACCACGCATGAAGGTACTTCAAAAGTCAAGATGTCCAGGCTGCAACTATTGACCACAAAATTTGAGAACCTGCAGATGATGGAAGATGAAAACGTGTATGATTTCCACATGAACATACTTGACTTTGCCAACTCTTTTGAAGCACTGGGAGAAAAGATTAGTGAAGAGAAGCTGGTGAGAAAAATGCTTAGGTCTCTGCCTAAGAAATTCGATATGAAAGTGACTGCTATTGAAGAGATGCAGAACATATCCACCTTGAGGCTTGATGAGCTAGTAGGTTCACTACAAACATTTGAGCTTGGAGTAAATGAGAAATCTGAAAAGAAAAACAAAAATCTGGCGTTTGCCTCTAAAGATACTGATGATCTCAGTGAACAAGACATGGATGAAGGTGTGTCAGAGGCTCTGGCCCCAGTGGGAAAACAATTCAAAAGGATGATGAGAAGAAGGGATGGAAGACCCAGGACAGATGTGCAGCACATCTCAGATGACACTGGGAAGCAGACCAATCTCTAGTGGCGAAAAGATGAGGATAATTCAAATCAGACCAGAGGTGTACAGTGCTATGAGTGCAATGGGTTTGGTCACTACAAAACTGAATGCCCAAACTTCCTGAAGAAACAAAAGAAGAGCATGATGGCCACTTGGTCAGATGAAGATAACTCAGATATAGAGGCTGAAGGAAAGAGGGACACAACATTCACTGGAAGGTGTGTGTTTGACATAAACTTTGAAGGAGTACTCACCTTAGAAGAGCTAGCTGATGCCTACCATGAGCCATGTCAAGACTATGATGACAGAGTCAGAATTCTCCAACAACAGAAGAACCTCATCAATCAGCTGAAGGCAGAGAAGAGTGAACATCTTGCTCAGATTTTGCATCTTACTGATGAGGTAATCGTGCTAAACTCACAGTTTGAGAATATGAGTAAGCAAGTTAGAATGTTGAATGCTGGAAACATCATGCCTGAAGAGAGTATAGAAGTTGATCAACCTGACAAGAGTTCTAAAGCAATAGGATATGACTATACAAATCTCAACATAAGACATTTACCATATGG
This sequence comes from Trifolium fragiferum, assembly GCA_954870985.1. Lineage (NCBI taxonomy): Eukaryota > Viridiplantae > Streptophyta > Magnoliopsida > Fabales > Fabaceae > Trifolium > Trifolium fragiferum. The sequence continues at coordinate 72,787,425 of OX940789.1, read as the reverse complement.
TGAAAGATACAATCCTATAAGGAGAACTGTCAAACCCAGGAAGATCAGACACATGGTGCACCATCCCAGACCGCTGCCACCTCCCAGTCATAATAAGGAACTGAAGGAATGGGCATGTCATCATTGTGGAGAAAAGGGACACATAAGACCTTTTTGCTACAAACTTTATGGAAGTTCACAAGTGTCAGAACCACAGGCACCTACGAGAAAGATTACAAAGATAAGAAAGGAGTGGAAACAGAAAGTTGGGAAGTCTGGACTGATTGCTCATACATCATTAAGAGCCTCATCCAAAGAAGAATGGTATTTTGATAGTGGGTGCTCAAGGCACATGACAGGTATCAAAGATTATCTAGAAGATCTAAAGTCTCATCCCACAGGTCATGTAGTATTTGGAGATGGAGCCAAATGACAAATCATGGGTGTAGGAAAAATGGTCAATGACAGGTTACCTGAACTTGGAGATGTCCTACTTGTAAAAGGACTAACTGCTAATCTTATTAGCATAAGTCAGTTATGTGATCAAGGACTGAAGGTCAACTTTTCTCAACCATAATGCTTAGTCACTGATGCTAAAGGTGCTGTTCTAATGAAGGGAGTGAGATCTAAAGACAATTGCTACTTGTGGATACCCAACCAGAAGACACATGTTGCAACATGTATGGTTGCCAAGGAAGATGAAGCAAAAATATGGCACCAAAGGTTAGGTCATTTAAATCTCCGAAGTATGAAGAAAGCTGCCTCAGTTGATGCTATAAGAGGGCTACCTACGCTTGATATTGTGGAAGGTACAGTATGCGGAGAATGTCAGATAGGCAAACAAACCAACGTCTCACACAAGATGTCGCCCCATCTGACTACCAACAGGGTTCTAGAATTACTTCACATGGACTTGATGGGTCCAATGCAGGTTGAAAGCCTTGGAGGGAAGAAGTACGCATTTGTTGTAGTTGATGATTATTCAAGGTATACCTGGATAAACTTTATCAGAGAAAAGACACACACTTACTCTGTCTTTGAAGAGCTATGTATTCAACTGCAAAGGGAAAAGGATCTTCTCATAAAAAGAATCTGAAGTGATCATGGTAAGGAGTTTGAGAATTCAAAATTCTTGGATTTCTGTGCTAACCAAGGTATCAAACATGAGTTCTCCTCACCTATCACCCCTCAGCAAATTGGTGTAGTGGAAAGGAAGAATCGTACTATCCAAGAGTGTGCTAGAGTAATGTTACATGCAAAGAAACTGGCTTACCGATTCTGGGCTGAAGCCATGGATACAACCTGCTATATACACAATCGTGTCACCTTAAGGGCAGGTACTACAACCACTTTGTATGAACTATGGAAGGGAAGAAAGCCAACAATGAAGCACTTTCATATCTTTGGAAGTAAGTGCTACATCTTGGCAGATATGGAGCAAAGAAGGAAGCTGGACCCAAAGAACGATGAAGGAATATTCCTAGGATACTCAACAAACAGTCAAGCTTACAGAGTTTACAACAACATAACCCAGACTATGATGGAATCCTCAAATGTGGTAGTTGACGACTCAGCATCAGTCAGTGATCCCAATGTGGTACCAGATGTTGACACATATGTCCCTTATGCAGAGACAAAAGCTAAAGAAGATAGTCACGAAGTCAACACTCAGAATGAATTGACTGAACCTGCAGCTCCAACCAGTCCAGAGCCTGATGCTCCAGTGCCACCTAGTACTCCTGCAACCAAAGGTCCATCCATCAGAGTCCAGAAGAATCATCCTATTGATCAAATAATTGGTGACCCTAATCAAGGTATCACTACAAGAAGGTCTCTGGATATGATTGCTAGTGCTTGTTTTGTATCAAAGTTTGAGCCAAAGAATGTGAAGGAAGCTCTGACTGATGAATATTGGATTGATGCCATGCAAGATGAGTTGAATCAATTCAAAAGGAATGAAGTGTGGGACTTGGTACCTAGACCAAGAGGAACAAATGTAATTGGTACTAAGTGGGTGTACAAGAACAAGACTGATGAGCAAGGTACTGTCACCAAGAACAAAGCAAGGCTCGTAGCTCAAGGATACACTCAGATTGAGGGAGAGGATTTTGATGAGACTTTTGCTCCAGTGGCTAGATTGGAATCGGTTAGACTACTTCTTGGAGTGGCTTGTATCCTAAAATTCAAGTTATTCCAGATGGATGTGAAAAGTGCCTTCCTAAATGGGTACTTAAATGAGGAGGTCTATGTAGAGCAACCAAAAGGTTTCGTGGATCCTAATTACCCTGATCATGTGTACAAGTTGAAGAAAGCCTTATATGGGCTCAAACAAGCTCCTAGAGCTTGGTACGAAAGGCTCACTGTTTTTTTCTGGTGGATCATGGCTACAGAAAGGGTGGAAACGACAAGACCCTGTTTGTGAGGGAAGAGAAAGGAAGACTGCTGATTGCCCAAGTCTATGTAGATGACATAGTATTTGGAGGGATGTCTGACCAGATGGTGCAACATTTCGTTCACCAGATGCAGTCAAAATTTGAAATGAGCTTAGTTGGTGAACTAACATTCTTTCTTGGCTTACAGGTGAAACAAATGAGTGATACAATTTTTATTTCACAGAGCAAGTATGCAAAGAATATTGTCAAGAAGTTTGGAATGGACAGTTCTCCTCACAAAAGAACACCAGCTGCTACTCATCTCAAGCTGACTAAAGATGAGAAGGGTGTTGATGTGGACCAAAGCCTCTACAGGAGTATGATTGGGAGCTTGTTGTATCTCACAGCCAGTAGGCCAGATATAACATTTGTTGTAGGAGTATGTGCTAGATACCAGGCTGCACCAAAAGTGAGTCATCTCACACAAGTCAAGAGAATTCTCAAATATGTTAATGGTACCAGTGATTATGGCTTGTTGTACTCTCATGGTGAAGGCTGTGAGCTAGTTGGCTACTGTGATGCTGACTGGGCAGGTAGTGATGATGATAGGAAGAGCACCTCAGCTGCATGTTTCTTCTTGGGTAACAACTTAATCTCATGGTTCAGCAAGAAGCAGAATAGTGTGGCTTTGTCCACAGCTGAAGCAGAGTATATTGCTGCTGGAAGTAGTTGCTCTCAACTGTTATGGATGAAACAAATATTGAAGGAGTACAATGTTGAGCAAGATGCGCTAACATTATACCGTGACAACTTAAGTGCAATCAATATCTCCAAGAATCGTAATCAACACAGCAGGACCAAGCATATTGATATCAGGCACCACTTTATCAGAGACCTTGTGGAAGACAACGTGATCACTCTTGAACATGTAAGCACTGAAAAGCAGATTGCAGATATCTTCACCAAAGCTCTAGATGCAAACCGCTTTGAGGAGTTGAGAAGCAAGTTAGGCATCTGCCTATTTGAAGAGCTGTAGCTTTACAGCGTGTGTAATGTGCAACAATCATGATCATACAGGTTGCACAGTATTTCTGTTCTACTCCAGTATTGTTTGTCAAATTTATTGGCTAAAAAGGGGGAGTAGTATTGGTTCTGGCAGGTACAGGTGTGTTACATGTGCCAACATGTGGGTACATAAGACAGGTTGTGGTACTGGTGTAATTTCAAAACTTTTTACACAGGTACTATACTCAGGGGGAGTAACAGGTAATGCAGGTGTTAAGGGGGAGTAATCTTTATACTCTCTCAAGCAGGTTACAGGTTGCTAGTGCAAGCAAGTTGCACCCTATGTCTGGGAAACTTGGTTTCTCAGTATGCATAACTCCAGGGGGAGTGAGAAGCTAAGTATCACTATCTAGCATACTACAGGTGTGTGCTCAAAGTCTTGAGCTTGTATTTCTCTTGAAGACTGAAAGAGTCTTGAAGACGGAAGACCAGGTGTGGTGACAGATATTGTCACATCTGTTGGTGCCTTGTGCTTTATGCACATTGGCAATACTTGTGCTTATGCTCTTTGCACTTGCATGTTTTACTAGGAATTTAGGTTCTCAGGATATTAGGGATTTATTTTTCCTGAGCCACGTCTTTGTGGTATTTCACTATGTAAGGAACTCAGTGTTCCATATTTGAGTCCACTATGAGAGACTCTCTCTTTCTAAGTGTTGACCTTGAGGCTAGTAGCATCTATGTCCGTTGCCTCTGATCTCTTGTACGTTACCTAGTGTAACATATTGCAAAATGTGAAGTTCCTTCTCCATCAAATCACTTGGTCAAAGTTGAAGGAATTTGCTGAAGATTTCTCTCCAGAACGTGCTAAGGTTGTTTTAGCCAAAATTTGCCAAAGGGGGGGATTGTTGGGTTTTTAATGTTGGCTTCATTTTGCACAAACAAGATGCTAGTCTAAAGGTGGTGACAAATGTGGTAACATCTGTATGCAACACTGCCAGCGGATGCCAGCTGGACTTGGAACCATAGTACGCGCCTTTCAGCGCGCCGCTTTTTCTTTGAACCCTAATTTCTTTGTTTCAGGTTTAACTTGCGCGCCAAGACAAAGGGAATCACCCTAATTGCTAAAGCTATAATCTGAAAGATTTATTTTTAAAATATGTGACAATATATTTTAAAATCAAATCTTTAGGTTCAAGGATTATTTTTGGAAGAGATTAAGACACGCGTTTTCAACAAGGATTCTGAAGCCCAAGCATTACTTGTAGTCCAAGCAGCTCAGGACTATAAATATATGAAGACCAAGACCTAATTCTCTAAGAGAGTCAAGCCGTATTTGGTTTTAGGGTTTAGAGTGTCAAAATCGAATCTCTTTATGAGCCTTTCGTGCATTCCATTGATGCATGCTTAGGACTGTGTTTATTGAGTTGTAATGTTACTATCTCTGAAGCTTTGAAGCAAAGAGTTAGTGAGTCTAGCACTTGAAGCCTTTAGGTAAAAGTGTTTAGGTGTCTAGGAGGGTGTCTCCAAACAACCATTCATTGGAAGTGTGTTTTATACCCCGGTAGGTGTATGACGGTGTGGAGTAGCATCGTTGTTAAGGAAGTGACCTGGGTTGGTCATATCTAGGTTAGGCCTAGGTAGAGTTTGCACAGATAGTGATTGAGTGAAGAGGGTTAACGGGTAGTTAGACTCTGAATCAATACTATTATAGTGGATTCATTCCTGGATTGGTATCCCCCAGATTAGGAGCAGTTGCGTCCGAACTGGGTTAACAAACAACGCGTGCAATTTACTTTCTGCCTTTAATTATTGCATTATTATTTGTTCAGTTAACTCTCGTGGAGACAAACGTGGTAACATCTGTCTCCCAGTCCAACGTTGTTGCGACAGATGTTAGCACATCTGCAATCACATCTGTCTACTGGTGGTGCCGGAATTTCACTTGGAATAAATTTAAATTATGAAAAAGAAATATTATTCTAGTTAATTATAAAATATTATAATTTAAAAAGGAAACACATAAATCTATATATAAATTAATATGTTAAAGTAGTAATTATTTTTAATTTATTTTATTTTGATAAAATGATCATTTTTATTTATTATTAAGAATTAATTTAAATAATTTCTAAACTAATTTTTACATAAATATTTACTCTATATTGATATATTAATTTGTCTTTGAACGTACTTGGGTTACAAATTAATCCGATTTTTCTTTAGAAATTAAGAGCATCTAGACATCAAGAGGAAATTAGACATTCCAACAAAGTTGGCACCCTTAGTTACCCCTATCCTATGCTTATAACTAAAAAATATATTAATAAAATGGGAAAAATATATATACAATTTGAGGGACTAGGCCTTATCCAAAGCAGAATAAGAGAAAATAGGGCACCTTTGAATCTGGTATTATAGTTGGCACAATTGCTATTTGCCTGTATGTTTTTTCCATGTGTAGAAAAAAACAAGAGAGGGGGGAGTGAGGGGTGAATTGTGTTATCTAAAAACTATTTCAAAATACTTCACTAACTTAAAATGAGTTTTTGAAAGTATGGATAAACACTTGATATACAATCAGAGTTGTTTATAAAATTTGAAAGAAATTAGAATCAAAAGAGTCAAAACTTTAGAGATTTGTGTACGCGTATTGAATAGTAGTCATTTCTTCAAATGAGGTCTTCTATTTATAGAGAGAGATTTGAAGATGATCGTTGCAGACAAGATAAAGTAGTCAGCTTGAATAGTACAATTATTTGTAATGGAAATTGATTCTTTGGCAAGAGAGGAAATTCAATTCCACTACTTGTCCTTAATCAAATGGCGCTCCACCATTTTGAGTAAGAATAGTACAATAGTACAATTTGCTCCACTAAAGGATAACGATAATGTACTATGATTATTTTTTAATCATGTGAATGTCAGAGCCCTTTTTGGTTAGTCGATGCCAAAACAAAGCAATGAGTTCGACCACCAACAATGAGAGTTTGAGACTAAAGTACTAAAAGCAGTCTCAATGAATTTACAATCATTCTCTTACTTTAATAAGTTGATTCTTTAGTCATTCTCTTCAAACCTCTACTCCTCCCTTCTCTTCTCTTCTTTCTTCACTTTCTCTTTCTACCTCCCTCTTCACAAAATGAGAGATTGAGTTATGACAACTCTACTCCCTTTATCACCAATCTAACCTAATCTTCAAAAGACCAATATGCCCTCTTCTCATTAACCTAAGCCCATTAATACAAAAGCCCAATTCTTTACTATTCTCTTATTCTATTTATTAACCCAAATAACCATATGTTCTCTACTACTTCCTATTTTAGCACAACAACACATAGTTAATCACTAACCAAATATATTATAACTATAAAATGCTAATAATTCTAATTAACTCTAATTAAAAAATTTGGGTCGTTACATAAAGCCCTTTCGAGCTAACAGCCCATCGAACAAACTCCATAAGGATCCAAACCAGGAAGCCCAAATTTGACCAAGAGAATAGATATGGCTTCACATGTGATGACATGAATTTCTATAGTATTTTAGATAGTATATTAGTAAATAAAGTACTCAAGACAAGACCAAATACGATGAAAACCTGAATAATCGAAGCAAAGCACTGATAGGAGAAAGAATACAAGAAAATACCGAGAGAGAGAGAGAGAGAGAGAGAGAGAGAGAGAGAGAGAGAGAGAGAGAGAGAGAGAGAGAGAGAGAGAGAGAGAGAGAGGAAATCCACTGTGATTAGAAATATTTCTATCATATTCGATTTTGAGTATGGGTTAAGTTTGTTTATCTTTGTTCCAATATGTTTCAAATTAATATAAATGACAGATTTATTAACACATATAACCATATGTTCTCTACTATTTCCTATTTTAGCACAACAACACATAATTAATCACTAACCAAATATATAATAACTATAAAATGCTAATAATTCTAATCAACTCTAATTAATAAATTTGGGTGGTTACATAAAGCCCTTTCGAGCCAACATGTGATGACCAAATTGAACCAAGAGAATTGATATGGCTTCACATGTGATGACATGAATTTCTGTAGTATTTTAGATAGTATATTAGTAAATAAAGTACTCAAGACAAGCCCGGATACGATGAAAACCTGAATAATCGAAGCAAAGCACTAATAGGAGCAAGAATACAAGAAAATACAAAGAGAGAGAGAGAGAGAGAGAGAGAGAGAGAGAGAGAGAGAGAGAGAGAGAGAGAGAGAGAGAGAGACAGGAAATCCAATTTGATTAGAAATATTTCTATCATATTCGATTTTGAGTATGGGTTAAGTTGGTTTATCTTTTCTCCAATATGTTTGAAATTAATATAAATGATAGATTTGATAATGAAGTAGTCTATCCAACTCAAAATCCTCCAATGAGATTTATAATACAAAAAAACTTATGTTTCAATATCAATTTTTTTCCATGGTCAATTATATGTTGTCATTTCCAGAGTTATTATAAATAATGTGTTAAAGATATTGCTAACCAATGTTAAAGAAGAAGATACAAAGTTAGCTTCAAATGAGGTGTATAAATAAGTCTTTTTAAATGTATAAACACATATTTGATATCCTCTACTGTTACTATTATTTTGATAATACCTATTGTTTCAATTTTAAATTTACTATCTCTACAAATAATTTTTTGACGTTATAGTCCAAGAAATAGGAAAATCTGGGGGCACATAAACCAAAATCCAGTCAAACCACACAGTGAACCCAAATGGGTATTCAAACAGTATAAATAAAACAAAAGTGATCTAAAAAACCCAAAGAGATGGTACACACACCACAAGCGCAACCAAAGTGTTGTGCGAAGCAAAAAAATGTTGTACTATAACCACTTGCGATAAATCACAACAAGCATTCAAGACATTTTCAATCCAAATGGTCTCACGCCAAACATATAGAATGACAAAGACAGCACAAACTATTCGAAGTTAATCACGAGGATGGATACATATATTAAGATGACATTAATGTGTTTGAGGCAAACCCAAAACATCGAAACATACAACTCTCAATAGATCTTAAACAATCTTAGAATCTAAGAATGTTAACGAAAACCAAACACGACAATAGTCGTATGCATCGAACCAAAACTAAACAACATCATCTCCAAACCACAAAAACTCGCAAAACCAGTATCTATGAATAGACGCTCGAAGGGTTTTAAGATCAGTTCAAACCACTACATTAGAATGGTGGTTCAACCAACAATTGTCGAACAAACAACCACAATTGTGCAATGAACAAAAGAACCAGAGTAACCAAAATAGTGGCTCTCCTCCAATCTTTCCAATACCAAAGCAACGACAACTCAAAAGGGACAAATAATCACCATAACGACGGAAACAACCACAACAATAAGAAGCCCTCTATGGCGGCTCCCGTTGAAAAAACCAACCTTAGGGTGCAAGACCCATCTAGGTTAAATGTCGAGTTGCAAAATTGTCGATATTAATTAGAGCACTACAACAACAAATGTTTGTGCATATTCTCTTTTGTCTCGTTTTGTGCTTCAGCTATGTCGAACGGAAAGAAAAGTTCGAGTTGCCAAAAGATTTAGATGAAAAAGATTAGCAATGAGCGAAACCTTTAAATAACTTTTTCGAAGTGCGGTAGAAGGCTCTTCAAGAAAGCTAGTGAACTTTGTACTCTTTGTGCTGCAAATGCTGCTTTCATTATGTTGTCGTCATGTGATAAAGTATTTTCCTTTGGTTACCCTAATATTAATACAATCAAAGATCGTTATCTCTTGTAGGTCCCACATCAAAACAATGGTACCATTTAATTCATTGAGGCTCACCCAAGGAATTGAATGGTGCCATTATTTTAAGTTGGGACGACCTGCGAGAGATAACGATCTTTGACCGTATCAATATTGGGGTGCCCAAAGGAAAATACTTTATCACCACCGAAAAAATACAATGAAAGCACCATATGCATCGCAAAGACTGCAAAGCTCACTAGCATTCTTGAAGATCCCACTACGACACTTCAAAAAAGTCATTTAAAGGATGCTCTCGTTGTTTATGTTTTTCATCTCAATCTTTTGGCGATCTAGACATATCCTTCAATTAGACATGGCTGAAGCACAAACAGAGAGAAGGGAGAACTAATGGATGGACGTGTTTGTAACATTAGAGCAAGAAATTATACTATGAAATGATATGTGAAGGGGTGATTTTAAAATGTTGCAACTTTTTTCTTGATTAAAATAATTTCCGAATCAAGTGATTTTAATCAAATCTTATTTTTCATGATTTATATGGTATGCAATTCAATGTAAAAAATAACGCTATTTTTTCTGATTTGTATACTCCTTCCGTATCTATTAATAAGACCATTTAAAAAAAAGTTTATTACGAAATATATGACCTTGCACAATTTTTTTTTAGATACGTTTATAACACTTTTGCAAATATATCCCTTATTAATGCCACAAGTTTGCATTGGTATTTGAAAAATAATCATGTTCAGTACATTAACTTTTTCAAACCCGGACTTATAATCTTGGGGACAATTGTAAAATATATTTGTGTAACTTTTATTAATACTAATTTATCTCTTCGTCAATCATTTAAAAAATAAGTTTAATGTGGTTGTCACTTTTCTAAAATATTATTATTATTACTATGGAATAAATTTAAATTATGAAAAAGAAATATTATTCTAGTTAATTATAAAATATTATAATTTAAAAAGGAAACACATAAATCTATAAATAAATTAATATGTTAAAGTAGTAATTATTTTTTAATTTATTTTATTTTGATAAAATGATCATTTTTATTTATTATTAAGAATTAATTTAAATAATTTCTAAACTAATTTTTACATAAATATTTACTCTATACTGATTTATTAATTTGTCTTTGAACGTACTTGGGTTACTAATTAATCCGATTTTTCTTTAGAAATTAAGAGCATCTAGACATCAATAAGAAATTAGACATTCCAACAAAGTTGGCACCCTTAGTTACCCCTATCCTATGCAGATAACTAAAAAATATATTAATAAAATGGGAAAAATATATATACAATTTGAGGGACTAGGCCTTATCCAAAGCAGAATAAGAGAAAATAGGGCACCTTTGAATCTGGTATTATAGTTGGCACCATCGCTATTTGCCTGTATGTTTTTTCCAAGTGTGGAAAAAAACAAGAGAGGGGGGAGTGAGGGGTGAATTGTGTTATCTAAAAACTATTTCAAATACTTCACTAACTTAAAATGAGTTTTAGAAAGTATGGATGAACACTTGATATACAATCAGAGTTTGTTTATAAAATACGAAAGAAATTAGAATTAAAAGTATTTGACAAATTATTCAAAGAGTCAAAACTTTAGAGCTTTGTGTACGCGTATTGAATAGTATTCATTTCTTCAAATGATGTCTTCTATTTATAGAGAGAGATTTGAAGATGACCGTTGCAGAGAAGATAAAGTAGTCAGCTTGAATAGTACAATTATTTGTAATTGAATTTGATTCTTTGGCAAGATAGGAAATTCAATTCCACTACTTGTCCTTATTCAAATGACGCTCCACCATTTTGAGTAAGAATAGTACAATAGTACAATTTGCTCCACTAAAGGATAACAATAATGTACTATGAATATTTCTTAATCATGTGAATGTCAGAGCCCTTTTTGGTTAGTCGGTGCCAAAACAAAGCAATGGGTTCGACCACCAATAATGAGAGTTTGAGACTAAAGTACTAAAAGCTGTCCCAATGAATTTACAACCACTCTCTTACCTTCTTAATTTGATTCTTTAGTCCTTCTCTTCAAACCTCTACTCCTCCTTTCTCTTCTCTTCTTTCTTCACTTTCTCTTTCTACCTCCCTCTTCACAAAATGAGAGATTGAGTTATGACAACTCTACTCCCTTTAATAATCAATCTAACCTAATCTTCAAAAGACCAATATGCCCTCTTCTCATTAACCTTAGCCCATTAATACAAAAGCCTAATTCTTTACTATTCTCTTATTCTATTTATTAACACATATAACCATATGTTCTCTACTATTTCCTATTTTAGCACAACAACACATAATTAATCACTAACCAAATATATAATAACTATAAAATGCTAATAATTCTAATTAAATCTAATTAATAAATTTGGGTCGTTAAGCCATTT